>JACATO010001054.1:607500-646568 GCA_018389105.1 Nautilus pompilius
ATCTTAAGCCTAAATCATTCTGCAGAAACTTTCAGTTTATTTACGCATCTCTTATCTATGTATTAGTTTTTTCTCTCTTAACGTCGTCTTCGAGTGAGGTACCTGCGTATATGTGATGGGGGGGGGGACTGTGCATTTCGTGTGAAGCACTAAAGACCACATGCTTGCTGAACGGCCCGTAGCCGATAAACACCGGGGAACATTACGGAAGGTGGTAGATGGGGAGGGCGCCACCGGCGATTGTTTTATCGATGTTTCTTTTAGCCAGTTAACACACAGCAACCACTTTGGACAATCAACGCACAGGTGCACACCCATATTGTACCTCAAACAAAGGTCACTCTATATAGCGACCAGGTCCCTATAATTACCGTGTACAATACAGCGGGAAGTTCGCTGTGACGTCCGTCTCGATCACCTGCTATTAATTAGCCGATTTGGGGGCCCGTGTTTACCCGCCTACCTGCCGAGGGATGCTAAATTTATGGATCCAATCTTTGCACATCTCACCAGCTATTAAAAGCACGGAGCCATCCTCCGAGGCATCTTGTTACATCCTGACAATAACCTGATTACAGTATCAGCGCACAGGACCGGCGGAGGAGATGTGAAGCTGCGATTACTCGCGCTACCGGCTGGGACTGAGAGAACAGACGAAAACCCCGACCGCCGCCATAATTGGATGGAATGCAACCTTTTTTCTTCTTTTTTTTGTCTTAGAGATAAAAAATAATCAGCGAGCGTCATATTTTCGTCCGCGTTTTTGAGTTCTGAAAGTGCCTTCTTTCCTTTCTTTCTTTCGCGTAGTCGATTCCCTTCGTTTAAAGTTCCAAATATTGTGCCATTGGAATCGAGCGTAAGAATCTTCAGATAAGGCGAACGACAGACAGCCTCTAGGTCCGCAATTGCCGGCAGAATTATCAGGACGGTTCTGTTCTTCTTCGGCACGTGCCTAAGTCTGTCTTCCGCGAAAACATCCGAGAATCGCCGGTTCCCAGTTCGGTGTTTAAAGAAATATAAGGCTGGTGGCAGTCGAAGAATTCCCCGGTTGGTTCGCCATTCTATCTGTTATTCACCAGAAAAACGAGAACCCGACAAACTGGGGACTACGTGAAATAGGTTTGGAATGGTGGACTGCGGAGGCTGGGACTCGGGTTCGAATCCCGATCAGTTTGGCGTAGATCTTTTCGTTCTTCTTCGCCAGCCTACCGCCGAGAGGGTTCTAGTAGGGACTTTTGCTCGTGCCCCCTCCCCTGTCCCCAACGCACGAGTGGCTGGAAAGCGGTCGTGTCGTGTAACTCACTCGGGATCCCTCATCTCGTGCGACGATACAGGGACCGCTGATGGTGTCAAGTGTGGACACATCCTTGACTCGGAATTAAAGAATTTTTTTCTTTTAAAATCCGAAAAAAGCAATACAAACCACCAACAACACCAGTCTCTGTTAATAAATATCACATTTTTAACGTAGGATTTCCATTCTTTCCTTTTAATTCGTGAACTTCAGTGTTTTAGTTTCTGCTTCATGCCGACTGATTAAAAGAAATTATTTGTTCTTATTTTATTAAAACAAAAAGCACGGCACCACTACACTTCCTGCTGAAAAATTGAATTATTATCTTTGTCTTTTTTCCCTTCCTTTTCTTGTAGAATTCAAAAACCATAATTTTAGCTAATTGAAGAAATGTATATATGGACTCTGGAATTATTAAATTTATACAAATATTCAGAATTGCTTTCCGGTCTATTACTTATCAATTAGCTCCGTTGTTTATTTTGAAAAGTAAAGTTTAATTCAAATTAAAAAGATGCATATGTGTGTGTGTGTGTGTTTACAACTCCAGATTTAGCATCTACTTAACTTATTTCTTAAATCTAGATTAGTAAAGAAAGCTTTCTTGCATTGTTTTCTCATCTCTGCTTTTCCAAAAATGTACTACTTGATATGCAGTTCTAAATACGGATTTTGTTTCGGAAAGATTCAGTGAATAATTTGATATTGTATCCTACCCCTCACCCCACGTCGGGGCCCAGAGCACTCGCCGACTCGATCGAACCTGCCAGAACTCTATTGTTTAGCTGCGGGAGGTGGCGTTGTAGCGTTGGTGGGGGATGAACTTGCGCAGAAGGGAGAGAAGAAGCCGAGCTGGCTGGCTGGTGGTACACTACGGCATTCGGCCATCCACCGCCCCAGTATTTGATCTTAATGTTCTAGTGTTTCTTTTCCCTCCAAATGCGGATACATTTGAGAACTATATCTGTGTGTACTACCAGGTCATTTATTCTCTGAAGGTTATGTCTTTCTTGTTGTTGTTTGTTATTTCTTATACCTGGACGCGAGATATCTCGGCTGACGAGCGGGTGGGCGGGGTGTAATACTGACGGGTTCTCTCCTTTAAGGAGGAGGTAACTATTTCTTCCAGATTCCCTGATACACAGCAGAAGACGGATGGATTATCCATGAAACTATTCTATCTTAATATTTCGTCAAAAATGCCGCCAGGCAAAACGAACGACGTATAATAATAATAATAATACTAATAATAATAATAATAATAATAATAATAATAATAATAATTAATAATAATAATAATAATAATAATAATAATAATAATAATAATAATACTAATAATAATTAATAATAATAATAATAGTTTCGAAAGAAAAGAAGTCTCTTATGGAATCTCTTCTGCCTGAGAGAAGAATAAAGAACATAAAACAAAAATAATTAACAAAAAAATGTATTAGAAATAAATTAATTGCCGCAGACGAAGGGACATACACTTTTATATTGTTTATTTGAAACGCCTTGGATTTCGTTTCTTTTATTATGTCAGGAAGACCCCTCATCATCATCATCATCATCATTATTACTATTTCGTTTGTTTCTTATAATGTAAATAGCTGACAGAACCTACTTCCTAGACTGATAATAACCTGACAAGACTCTAGTTTTGTACAAATGGCGGGAGAATCCGTGCTAACGCCACCCCATTGTACCACCGTATAAAGCCTTTGACAGCTACCCACTAGATATTGCGGAGAACAACAGACTGGACCGATGCCATAGCTACAGGGAAAAAAGATGAAGTATTACATTTGCACTGATTCCGCTTGGAAAACCCGGCTTTTCTTTAAAACCCGGAGTGAGACTTGTTTATGGCTACGGCCTACGGACGAGTGAAGGATCTTCTGATGGTTTCCCAATGTCTAGCGAATTAATACTACCTCCTAGCTAATCCTTTTGTTACGCTGGTCTGCACAGCAACCAGCCAACTCCATCTCTTGGGTTTTTAATCGGGGAGTAATCCGTTAAAGCAAAGAAAACTCCACGAGTAGCTATCCAAGGATTGGCTTTCTGTTGTTATTTTTCTGCCCCTTTGGAAACGAATGCCGTGCAACCATATGTCGCCATGTTTACAAAGGGATATAACTGCGTTCTCTCGGCGATCACTACACCCCAAGTGCAAAGTTTGCTATCAGACTGCAACGGGCAGCGCCAATTAGCGGATTAAGTCAACAACATAACACAAATTAAAAGCTTTCACAAAAACCCAGCTAATCATCACTTCTCAGTCTGGCTTACCTTAGGGACCGGTCATATTATTTCTCCATTACAAGGGTGAATTAAGTTGCACAAGAGCGGGCGGTATTTCGTTCAGCAAGGTGGAAATATTTCCTTAGGCAAATGCCTATTTTTTTTTCTTTTTTACTTTTTAATTTTTTTTTTTTTATTTACAAAACCATGAACATATGGGCGAATTTTAAGTCACCGAAATCCTTACTTCTTCGCGGCCCAGAGAATTTGGCCCAGGGATGTGAGACCAGCTAATTTTTTTTATTTCTTTGCACAGACAAACAAAGAAAAATGTGTTAATCGAAAAACCTCTTTTTCTCATCTGTGTGGGACAAACGTTAAACCACAGATTATCTACGTTCAGATAAGAGTCGCACCAAAGAACTCAGCATTAACGACTGTTTTATTTTTTTTTATTTTTAAGAATCACAATAGAAACGAGACTCGGTTTAAAGAAGATCACGTTATTTCCCAGATTTTCTTTTTTTTTTTTAGATTTCTTTTAAACCATTTATTCACACAACCGGATACTGATATTTCTGGCCAAACAAAGGGAGGTTCGGCAAATGGAAGTATAGATAGAAAGAAGTGTTGTCTATTAACCAGAAGGTGGGATCGAAAAGGAAACGTAAGGAGAAACAGGTGATGATAACAGAAAGTCAGTAGGTGACCTGTCAGGGTGTGTATCGGACGTGCAGAGTAATCTTTTCGCTATTCACGCGTTTTACTTCGGAGAATGTAACTACACGTGCGTTTATGTTGATGAAAATCGTGGATAACAGTAGTACTGACGTCAGGTCCTCCTGTCATCTATTAATGTTAAAAGTGATGGAAAATCGTGGATAACAGTACTAATGACGTCAGGTCCTCCTGTCATCTATTAATGTTAAAAGTGATGGAAAATCGTGGATAACAGTAGTACTGACGTCAGGTCCTCCTGTCATCTATTAATGTTAAAAGTGATGGAAAATCGTGGATAACAGTACTAATGACGTCAGGTCCTCCTGTCATCTATTAATGTTAAAAGTGATGGAAAATCGTGGATAACAGTACTAATGACGTCAGGTCCTCCTGTCATCTATTAATGTTAAAAGTGATGGAAAATCGTGGATAACAGTAGTACTGACGTCAGGTCCTCCTGTCATCTATTAATGTTAAAAGTGATGGAAAATCGTGGATAACAGTGGTACTGACGTCAGGTCCTCCTGTCATCTATTAATGTTAAAAGTGATGGAAAATCGTGGATAACAGTACTAATGACGTCAGGTCCTCCTGTCATCTATTAATGTTAAAAGTGATGGAAAATCATGGATAACAGTACTAATGACGTCAGGTCCTCCTGTCATCTATTAATGTTAAAAGTGATGGAAAATCGTGGATAACAGTACTAATGACGTCAGGTCCTCCTGTCATCTATTAATGTTAAAAGTGATGGAAAATCATGGATAACAGTACTAATGACGTCAGGTCCTCCTGTCATCTATTAATGTTAAAAGTGATGGAAAATCGTGGATAACAGTACTAATGACGTCAGGTCCTCTGTCATCTATTAATGTTAAAAGTGATGGAAAATCGTGGATAACAGTGGTACTGACGTCAGGTCCTCCTGTCATCTATTAATGTTAAAAGTGATGGAAAATCGTGGATAACAGTAGTACTGACGTCAGGTCCTCCTGTCATCTATTAATGTTAAAAGTGATGGAAAATCGTGGATAACAGTACTAATGACGTCAGGTCCTCCTGTCATCTATTAATGTTAAAAGTGATGGAAAATCGTGGATAACAGTGGTACTGACGTCAGGTCCTCCTGTCATCTATTAATGTTAAAAGTGATGGAAAATCATGGATAACAGTACTAATGACGTCAGGTCCTCCTGTCATTTATTAATGTTAAAAGTGATGGAAAATCGTTGATAACAGTACTAATGACGTCAGGTCCTCCTGTCATCTATTAATGTTAAAAGTGATGGAAAATCGTGGATAACAGTGGTACTGACGTCAGGTCCTCCTGTCATCTATTAATGTTAAAAGTGATGGAAAATCATGGATAACAGTACTAATGACGTCAGGTCCTCCTGTCATTTATTAATGTTAAAAGTGATGGAAAATCATGGATAACAGTACTAATGACGTCAGGTCCTCCTGTCATCTATTAATGTTAAAAGTGATGGAAAATCGTGGATAACAGTAGTACTGACGTCAGGTCCTCCTGTCATCTATTAATGTTAAAAGTGATGGAAAATCGTGGATAACAGTACTAATGACGTCAGGTCCTCCTGTCATTTATTAATGTTAAAAGTGATGGAAAATCGTGGATAACAGTAGTACTGACGTCAGGTCCTCCTGTCATCTATTAATGTTAAAAGTGATGAAAAATCATGGATAACAGTACTATTGACGTCAGGTCCTCCTGTCATCTATTAATGTTAAAAGTGATGGAAAATCGTGGATAACAGTGGTACTGACGTCAGGTCCTCCTGTCATCTATTAATGTTAAAAGTGATGGAAAATCGTGGATAACAGTAGTACTGACGTCAGGTCCTCCTGTCATCTATTAATGTTAAAAGTGATGGAAAATCATGGATAACAGTACTAATGACGTCAGGTCCTCCTGTCATTTATTAATGTTAAAAGTGATGGAAAATCGTGGATAACAGTACTAATGACGTCAGGTCCTCCTGTCATCTATTAATGTTAAAAGTGATGGAAAATCGTGGATAACAGTAGTACTGACGTCAGGTCCTCCTGTCATCTATTAATGTTAAAAGTGATGGAAAATCGTGGATAACAGTACTAATGAAGTCAGGTCCTCCTGTCATCTATTAATGTTAAAAGTGATGGAAAATCGTGGATAACAGTACTAATGACGTCAGGTCCTCCTGTCATCTATTAATGTTAAAAGTGATGGAAAATCGTGGATAACAGTAGTACTGACGTCAGGTCCTCCTGTCATCTATTAATGTTAAAAGTGATGGAAAATCGTGGATAACAGTACTAATGACGTCAGGTCCTCCTGTCATCTATTAATGTTAAAAGTGATGGAAAATCGTGGATAACAGTGGTACTGACGTCAGGTCCTCCTGTCATTTATTAATGTTAAAAGTGATGGAAAATCGTGGATAACAGTACTAATGACGTCAGGTCCTCCTGTCATCTATTAATGTTAAAAGTGATGGAAAATCGTGGATAACAGTGGTACTGACGTCAGGTCCTCCTGTCATTTATTAATGTTAAAAGTGATGGAAAATCGTGGATAACAGTACTAATGACGTCAGGTCCTCCTGTCATCTATTAATGTTATGTAAAAGATGTGGAATCGTGGATAACAGTGGTACTGACGTCAGGTCCTCCTGTCATTTTAATGTTAAAAGTGATGGAAAATCGTGGATAACAGTACTAATGACGTCAGGTCCTCCTGTCATCTATTAATGTTAAAAGTGATGGAAAATCGTGGATAACAGTGGTACTGACGTCAGGTCCTCCTGTCATCTATTAATGTTAAAAGTGATGGAAAATCGTGGATAACAGTGGTACTGACGTCAGGTCCTCCTGTCATTTATTAATGTTAAAAGTGATGGAAAATCGTGGATAACAGTACTAATGACGTCAGGTCCTCCTGTCATCTATTAATGTTAAAAGTGATGGAAAATCGTGGATAACAGTACTAATGACGTCAGGTCCTCCTGTCATCTATTAATGTTAAAAGTGATGGAAAATCGTGGATAACAGTGGTACTGACGTCAGGTCCTCCTGTCATTTATTAATGTTAAAAGTGATGGAAATCGTGGATAACAGTACTAATGACGTCAGGTCCTCCTGTCATTTATTAATGTTAAAAGTGATGGAAAATCGTGGATAACAGTCTAATGACGTCAGGTCCTCCTGTCATCTATTAATGTTAAAGTGATGGAAAATCATGGATAACAGTACTATGACGTCAGATCCTCCTGTCATCTATTAATGTTAAAAGTGATGGAAAATCGTGGATAACAGTACTAATGACGTCAGGTCCTCCTGTCATCTATTAATGTTAAAAGTGATGGAAAATCGTGGATAACAGTATTAATGACGTCAGGTCTTCCTGTCATCTATTAATGTTAAAGTGATGGAAAATCGTGGATAACAGTACTATTGACGTCAGGTCCTCCTGTCATCTATTAATGTTAAAAGTGATGGAAATCGTGGATAACAGTACTAATGACGTCAGGTCCTCCTGTCATCTATTAATGTTAAAAGTGATGGAAAATCGTGGATAAAGTAGTACTGACGTCAGTCCTCCTGTCATCTATTAATGTTAAAAGTGATGGAAAATCGTGGATAACAGTAGTACTGACGTCAGGTCCTCCTGTCATCTATTAATGTTAAAAGTGATGGAAAATCGTGGATAACAGTACTAATGACGTCAGGTCCTCCTGTCATCTATTAATGTTAAAAGTGATGGAAATCGTGGATAACAGTACTAATGACGTCAGGTCCTCCTGTCATCTATTAATGTTAAAAGTGATGGAAAATCATGGATAACAGTATTAATGACGTCAGGTCCTCCTGTCATCTATTAATGTTAAAAGTGATGGAAAATCGTGGATAACAGTACTAATGACGTCAGGTCCTCCTGTCATCTATTAATGTTAAAAGTGATGGAAAATCGTGGATAACAGTACTAATGACGTCAGGTCCTACTGTCATCTATTAATGTTAAAAGTGATGGAAAATCGTGGATAACAGACTAATGACATCAGGTCCTCCTGTCATCTATTAATGTTAAAAGTAATGGAAAATCGGGATAACAGTACTAATGACGTCAGGTCCTCCTGTCATCTATTAATGTTAAAAGTGATGGAAAATCGTGGATAACAGTACTAATGACGTCAGGTCCTCCTGTCATCTATTAATGTTAAAAGTGATGGAAAATCGTGGATAACAGTACTAATGACGTCAGGTCCTCCTGTCATCTATTAATGTTAAAAGTGATGGAAAATCGTGGATAACAGTACTAATGACGTCAGGTCCTCCTGTCATTTATTAATGTTAAAAGTGATGGAAAATCGTGGATAACAGTACTAATGACGTCAGGTCCTCCTGTCATCTATTAATGTTAAAAGTGATGGAAAATCGTGGATAACAGTACTAATGACGTCAGGTCCTCCTGTCATCTATTAATGTTAAAAGTGATGGAAAATCGTGGATAACAGGACTAATGACATCAGGTCCTCCTGTCATCTATTAATGTTAAAAGTGATGGAAAATCGTGAGGATAACAGTACTAATGACGTCAGGTCCTCCTGTCATCTATTAATGTTAAAAGTGATGAAAATCGTAGATAACAGTAGTACTGACGTCAGGTCCTCCTGTCATTATTAATGTTAAAAGTGATGGAAAATCGTGGATAACAGTACTAACGACGTCACGTCCTCCTGTCATCTATTAATGTTAAAAGTGATGGAAAATCGTGGATAACAACTAATGACGTCAGGTCCTCCTGTCATCTATTAATGTTAAAAGTGATGGAAAATCGTGGATAACAGTACTAATAACGTCAGGTCCTCCTGTCATCTATTAATGTTAAAAGTGATGGAAAATCGTGGATAACAGTAGTACTGACGTCAGGTCCTCCTGTCATCTATTAATGTTAAAAGTGATGGAAAATCGTGGATAACAGTAGTACTGACGTCAGGTCCTCCTGTCATCTATTAATGTTAAAAGTGATGAAAAAATCGTGGATAACAGTACTAATGACGTCAGGTCCTCCTGTCATCTATTAATGTTAAAAGTGATGGAAAATCGTGGATAACAGTGGTACTGACGTCAGGTCCTCCTGTCATTTATTAATGTTAAAAGTGATGGAAAATCGTGGATAACAGTACTAATGACGTCAGGTCCTCCTGTCATTTATTAATGTTAAAAGTGATGGAAAATCGTGGATAACAGTACTAATGACGTCAGGTCCTCCTGTCATCTATTAATGTTAAAAGTGATGGAAAATCGTGGATAACAGTACTAATGACGTCAGGTCCTCCTGTCATCTATTAATGTTAAAAGTGATGGAAAATCGTGGATAACAGTACTAATGACGTCAGGTCCTCCTGTCATCTATTAATGTTAAAAGTGATGGAAAATCGTGGATAACAGTATTAATGACGTCAGGTCTTCCTGTCATCTATTAATGTTAAAAGTGATGGAAAATCGTGGATAACAGTACTATTGACGTCAGGTCCTCCTGTCATCTATTAATGTTAAAAGTGATGGAAAATCGTGGATAACAGTACTATGACGTCAGGTCCTCCTGTCATCTATATTAATGTTAAAAGTGATGGAAAATCGTGGATAACAGTAGTACTGACGTCAGGTCCTCCTGTCATCTATTAATGTTAAAAGTGATGGAAAATCGTGGATAACAGTAGTACTGACGTCAGGTCCTCCTGTCATCTATTAATGTTAAAAGTGATGGAAAATCGTGGATAACAGTACTAATGACGTCAGGTCCTCCTGTCATCTATTAATGTTAAAAGTGATGGAAAATCGTGGATAACAGTACTAATGACGTCAGGTCCTCCTGTCATCTATTAATGTTAAAAGTGATGGAAAATCGTGGATAACAGTATTAATGACGTCAGGTCCTCCTGTCATCTATTAATGTTAAAAGTGATGGAAAATCGTGGATAACAGTACTAATGACGTCAGGTCCTCCTGTCATCTATTAATGTTAAAAGTGATGGAAAATCGTGGATAACAGTACTAATGACGTCAGGTCCTCCTGTCATCTATTAATGTTAAAAGTGATGGAAAATCGTGGATAACAGTACTAATGACGTCAGGTCCTACTGTCATCTATTAATGTTAAAAGTGATGGAAAATCGTGGATAACAGGACTAATGACATCAGGTCCTCCTGTCATCTATTAATGTTAAAAGTAATGGAAAATCGTGGATAACAGTACTAATGACGTCAGGTCCTCCTGTCATCTATTAATGTTAAAAGTGATGGAAAATCGTGGATAACAGTACTAATGACGTCAGGTCCTCCTGTCATCTATTAATGTTAAAAGTGATGGAAAATCGTGGATAACAGTACTAATGACGTCAGGTCCTCCTGTCATCTATTAATGTTAAAAGTGATGGAAAATCGTGGATAACAGTACTAATGACGTCAGGTCCTCCTGTCATCTATTAATGTTAAAAGTGATGGAAAATCGTGGATAACAGTACTAATGACGTCAGGTCCTCCTGTCATCTATTAATGTTAAAAGTGATGGAAAATCGTGGATAACAGTACTAATGACGTCAGGTCCTCCTGTCATCTATTAATGTTAAAAGTGATGGAAAATCGTGGATAACAGGACTAATGACATCAGGTCCTCCTGTCATCTATTAATGTTAAAAGTGATGGAAAATCGTGGATAACAGTACTAATGACGTCAGGTCCTCCTGTCATCTATTAATGTTAAAAGTGATGAAAAATCGTAGATAACAGTAGTACTGACGTCAGGTCCTCCTGTCATTTATTAATGTTAAAAGTGATGGAAAATCGTGGATAACAGTACTAATGACGTCACGTCCTCCTGTCATCTATTAATGTTAAAAGTGATGGAAAATCGTGGATAACAGTACTAATGACGTCAGGTCCTCCTGTCATCTATTAATGTTAAAAGTGATGGAAAATCGTGGATAACAGTACTAATAACGTCAGGTCCTCCTGTCATCTATTAATGTTAAAAGTGATGGAAAATCGTGGATAACAGTAGTACTGACGTCAGGTCCTCCTGTCATCTATTAATGTTAAAAGTAATGGAAAATCGTGGATAACAGTAGTACTGACGTCAGGTCCTCCTGTCATCTATTAATGTTAAAAGTGATGGAAAATCGTGGATAACAGTACTAATGACGTCAGGTCCTCCTGTCATCTATTAATGTTAAAAGTGATGGAAAATCGTGGATAACAGTACTAATGACGTCAGGTCCTCCTGTCATCTATTAATGTTAAAAGTGATGGAAAATCGTGGATAACAGTAGTACTGACGTCAGGTCCTCCTGTCATCTATTAATGTTAAAAGTGATGGAAAATCGTGGATAACAGTACTAATGACGTCAGGTCCTCCTGTCATCTATTAATGTTAAAAGTGATGGAAAATCTGGATAACAGTAGTAACTGAGAGGTCTCTTAAGTATGACGTTCAGGTCCTCCTGTCATCTATTATGTTAAAGTGATGGAAAATCGTGGATAACAGTACTAATGACGTCAGGTCCTCCTGTCATCTATTAATGTTAAAAGTGATGGAAAATCGTGGATAACAGTACTAATGACGTCAGGTCCTCCTGTCATCTATTAATGTTAAAAGTGATGGAAAATCGTGGATAACAGTACTAATGACGTCAGGTCCTCCTGTCATCTATTAATGTTAAAAGTGATGGAAAATCGTGGATAACAGTACTAATGACGTCAGGTCCTCCTGTCATTTATTAATGTTAAAAGTGATGGAAAATCGTGGATAACAGTGGTACTGACGTCAGGTCCTCCTGTCATCTATTAATGTTAAAAGTGATGGAAAATCGTGGATAACAGTACTAATGACGTCAGGTCCTCCTGTCATCTATTAATGTTAAAAGTGATGGAAAATCGTAGATAACAGTCTAATGACGTCAGGTCCTCCTGTCATCTATTAATGTTAAAAGTGATGGAAAATCGTGGATAACAGTACTAATGACGTCAGGTCCTCCTGTCATCTATTAATGTTAAAAGTGATGGAAAATCGTGGATACAGTACTAATGACGTCAGGTCCTCCTGTCATCTATTAATGTTAAAAGTGATGGAAAATCGTGGATAACAGTAGTACTGACGTCAGGTCCTCCTGTCATCTATTAATGTTAAAAGTGATGGAAAATCGTGGATAACAGTACTAATGACGTCAGGTCCTCCTGTCATCTATTAATGTTAAAAGTGATGGAAAATCGTGGATAACAGTACTAATTACGTCAGGTCCTCCTGTCATTTATTAATGTTAAAAGTGATGGAAAATCGTGGATAACAGTGGTACTGACGTCAGGTCCTCCTGTCATCTATTAATGTTAAAAGTAATGGAAAATCGTGGATAACAGGACTAATGACATCAGGTCCTCCTGTCATCTATTAATGTTAAAAGTAATGGAAAATCGTGGATAACAGTACTAATGACGTCAGGTCCTCCTGTCATCTATTAATGTTAAAAGTGATGGAAAATCGTGGATAACAGTAGTACTGACGTCAGGTCCTACTGTCATCTATTAATGTTAAAAGTGATGGAAAATCGTGGATAACAGTACTAATGACGTCACGTCCTCCTGTCATCTATTAATGTTAAAAGTAATGGAAAATCGTGGATAACAGACTAATGACGTCAGGTCCTCCTGTCATCTATTAATGTTAAAAGTGATGGAAAATCGTGGATAACAGTAGTACTGACGTCAGGTCCTACTGTCATCTATTAATGTTAAAAGTAATGGAAAATCGTGGATAACAGTACTAATGACGTCAGGTCCTCCTGTCATCTATTAATGTTAAAAGTGATGGAAAATCGTGGATAACAGTAGTACTGACGTCAGGTCCTACTGTCATCTATTAATGTTAAAAGTGATGGAAAATCGTGGATAACAGTACTAATGACGTCAGGTCCTCCTGTCATCTATTAATGTTAAAAGTGATGGAAAATCGTGGATAACAGTACTAATGACGTCAGGTCCTCCTGTCATCTATTAATGTTAAAAGTGATGGAAAATCGTGGATAACAGTAGTACTGACGTCAGGTCCTCCTGTCATCTATTAATGTTAAAAGTGATGGAAAATCGTGGATAACAGTACTAATGACGTCAGGTCCTCCTGTCATTCGTTGACGTAACAGTAGTAACGATGTTTTCTCACGTGCTTTTTATTCGGAGATCCGTCATTATACAATAAATCAAAAGATATTCGACCCCCTGATTGCTGGAATGTGTTAACATACCCCTAAAGTTACTGCTTCTGATATCTTTATGCATAACAAATACAATCGAAAAAAGAAGCGTTGTAAATATCTCCCCTTCCAATATTCTAATAATGTATCCATTGGCTTTTAAACCAAACGACTGATTATTCTGAGGCTGTCAAATTAGGTTTTGCTTAACTTTTCCCTGTCGGGTTGCGGACGACAGGAGAAAAAAAAAAGGTGCTAAATGAAAAACTAAACAATATCAGAAATTACTTTTTGTTGTGTTTCCTATACGAAACAGTGGCGGGACCGGAAGAGGGGAGCGTGATACCTGACACCATAGCCGTGCTCTGATTCCGGCCGCTCTTACGAAAGCCCCTACCAGAACTCTTCATTTCTTTAGATACGCGGTTGGCTGGTATAGGGATTCGAACTGGACCGTGCCGCCGAGGACAATGGTACGTAAATATAAATAATTTTCGTTCATTTTATGAAGAGTAAAAATGTCAGGACGGCACAGTTTTCAGATATAAAAATTACTCTTTTTCGGGGTAGGGTGGGGCCAGAAGCAAGCTCTGTCCATCCAGCAGGATAATTGCTGTCAGCAGCCATATATGACAATAACCGTTAGCTGAACTGATAATGAAAATAATTTCCCTGCTTTCTCCTCTTACAGTTGCTAAGTTCAACGTGTGAATATTTCATCTCCGAGCCACGGAGAAAGACCGACTTTGTGCTGCGGTGGTGATTGTTTTAGTTTTTTTATCCCTAGAATACTGGTCTCAATGGCACTCCGGAATTAAAAACAGACATCGAGGCAGCGAGAGCGTGGCTGGTTAGCAGAGTGAAGCCGTAATAAAACCCTGAGGTGGGGGGCTTGAAGATTAATGGACCAAAGGACGGTTGCTGTATACTGTGCGCGCGCGTCAGTACCAATGGTGCTCGGGTTTTTATCATGAGAACCGCGCTATTTGTTGCGTATGTGTTAATCTGAAGCTCTGCAGTACATCATTAAACCCGTGATTCGACGTCAGGCGAAAAAAAGTCGGAACCGTGAACGGCAGTCTGGCCGCCTGTTTTCCCATCAGTGTAAATGGGTGATAAAGCGTGTTAAGGTGAGCCATATGTTAGTTCGTCACTGAAAATGGAAAACCGTCAACACAAAGATGGGTCGGAAACGGAGAGGGGGGGCTGTAAACAAACAGAAAAGGTTCGAATCGCAACACGACATTTTGTGCGTACTAATAGCAAATTTATGTCACGCCCCTTTAGTTAAAAAAAATACAAGACAACCGACCAATCGGATTTATCAGGCTCGTTTTCTTGAATTAATTATAGGTTGCTTCTCTCTCTCTCTCGTTGTTGGTGGCGTTTTCATTTCTGAAGACGGTATTTAAAATTAGTTATTGTTAAATAGCTTGCGCGTCAAATGCTGGAATAACAATGGGGAACACCGAGAAGATGTCGGACTCCGTCGATATCTGACTTCCGGCCGAAGCTAGCTTTCGCTTTACTAACTGGTGGCACGCAGCACCTCGTCTCCGTCTAGTACTGTCGTCTCTGTCGGACAGCCACTTTTAAAAGACCGGGGATATGTTTTTAGTAGCGATTTTTTTAATGCCAGAAAACGCAGCGTATAAACAAATATATGGTCGAAATTTCCATCGAACTGCTCCCACTATGATAACCCGTCGTCACGCAACAGTCTGTACACATATATGATTGAAAACCGGTCAGAGCTAGTTTAATCAAGGGTTGACCGAATCTAGAGAGCAAACCCCGTGACCGATCATGGCGGAAGTCAATGACGTCATGCAGATTAGCTGATTGCACTAGGCGACTGGTACGGCTTCGGTTTACTGGCGAGTAAGAATATTTATTATCTGAGCTCGAGAAGTTTCTGGGGTTTCTTAAATCACCCCTCTTTTTTTGCCCGCTGAATACTGAAGAACACGAACTCTTTTTTTTTGTCAATATAAGCATCATGGAACTTATTTAGGTTAATACATTTTTCAGCATCAGGCTTCGTCTTCTTAATACATCAAGATTAAATGTAACTGTAATTTCCTAATTTTTTCTGAAAAAAAAAGCCGCCTGAAATAAGATAACTGAATTGTTTGATTAAGAATCTCATGTTTCTTCCCTAAAAACGAGCCAAACCAAACCACGCCATGTTTAATGACGTCATTTGTTAAAATTTACGATGCTGTTTTTTTTTTAGGAGATGTATTCAATTTTGCATTACAAACTAAAGTTGTCGCCAAGGCAACCAAGAAGATAATGAGCGAATTGAAAGTGTTTCGAGTGAGAAACTGGCAGGATGAAAGACGACATCTGCGCGTTGTTTGGCAAGAATTCCACGTATTTCCAGCTACGGAATGGAAGACGTAACGTTAGGCCGCCGTGTGCTTTAGTGTGGCGTGATTGCCAGTCTGCTCGCTCTCGTTCTGACGTGGAAGCCCGGCAGGTTTCCTGTCCCGCTTGGCTGAGCAACTAAAAAGTACTGCGAAAACAAACGAGCACCGAGTCTATAATAATTACGGATACTAACTTAAAAGGAAAAACAGAAAGTTCAATTGCAAATTGTTACTGGTTTAGCTTAGTTACTTATTCTGTTTAATAGACTTCTTCAAGTGGCTACCGCTGAGATTTAGTTCTCTGTTGAACAGGTGGATTTAAAAAATAATAATTTAACATAATAGCTATGCATGAGTATTCATATAACGAGATTATCTTTTAAAAATTGTGTTAAAAATAAAAAAATAATATAAATGAGACACAACTAAACATTTTGGGCAAACCATTGTCTTTGTCAAGAAACAAACGAAAGAAATATCTCTCTCTCTCTCTCTCTCTCTCTCTCTCTCTCTCTCTCTCTCTCTCTCTCTCCATCTCTCTCTCTTCTCTCTTATCTCTCCATCTCTCTCCAATCTCTCTCTCCTCTCCTCCTCTCTCTCTCTCTCTCCATCTCATCTCGCTTCTCTCTTTCATCTCTCCATCCTCTCTCCATCTCTCTCTCTCTCTCCATCTCTCTCTCTCTCTCTCTCTCTCTCTCTTCTCTCTCTCTCTCTCTCCATCTCTCTCTCTTTTTCTCTGTCTCTCTGACTAAAGAAATAATTCAAACAAAATCAATAAAACAGAATATATATAAACCTACAACTACTACTCAACAGAGCAAGCAACGAAGAAGTGAAAAGGTAGATGGAGAATAGATGACGACTTGTTAGGCGTCATCAAGGAATAAAAAATGCAAAAATGTCGCGAAAAATACGCGGTACAATCCAAGGGGAAGGGTCGATACTCAACTAAGAGTGAAACTAAGAAGTTGGCGAAGAAAGTGTATGAAAACAATCTAAAAAAAGACTGGTTTGGAATCAGCTGTGTACTTGAGACATATACTGGCTACCAACCGAATAACATTGAAGAGAAAGCACGAGAAGCATCCATAGGTATCTGCAAACTCCCCACAGGGAAGCAAACGATTGAGAGAGCGGAGAGAGAGAGCTGGATTGGAGAGAGAGAGACGTTGGAGAGGAGAGGGGAGAGAGAGAGAGAGGAAGGAGAGAGAGAGGAGAGAGAGAGCGGAGAGAGACTATTATTACCCATTACTGAAACATATTATTAGTAGATACAACCATTCTTCACCACTACTACTACTACTACACTACTATTATTACTTATATTCTTATTTATTATTATTATTATTATTATTATTGTTGTTATACATCAGTAATCAATTGTCGAATTGAATGCCATGAATCTCGCCGCGTTGGTTGCACCATGAAAGTTCATGATCCATAGTCTGGGGGCTGGGTTCCCACAAACGCTGTCACGGATGATCTCAGGCTCTATTTATGGGACCAGTCCGATATGACTGGTGACAAAACTTGTGCAACTACAACGAGTGTACATTCTCTAAGTTTCGACGCCCGACATACGCTAATAAGCACTTTACATTCTTAGATTCTTATACGAATACATGTGAATAAAAAATGAAAAAAAAACAACAGACAAACAAAAAACTTGAAACAGAATTTAAAATCGGTTGTTGTCGGCGTCCAGAAGCTGTCGGTGTTTGTTATCTCTCGCTCGCTCGCCCTTCCGCTTCCAGCTTAGTAATAAACACGTCTCTCCGCTGACCACGAGCTTATCAGCAGCTCAGACAGAAAACTAACAGTGTTTTAATCTTCCAGTCCGATTAAAAAAAAAACAAGAGAGAAGAAGTTTTTTATTATTATTATTATTATTATTATTATTATTATTATTATTATGATATTATTATTATTATTATTATTTACTGTATAATAATTATTCTAAAGAATTTCTAATTTCGATAAATTTGGATATCATCTACGTAGTCTGTTTCGCGACCCTATTCGTACCAAGTAAAGTGGATTCCGTTTCGCTAAAACTCCTCAGAACCGGACCCTTTAGCTTTACTCAGCGTCAGCCAGGAGGCCCCGGCCTTCCCATAGCTGAACTACCGCCCACAGCGAACTCTCCGGTGTATACATACAGCAGTGATACTAACTTGCATGGAACCTTTTGTCTAGGACCCCTCAGAGTACGGTAAGATCGCAGTTACAGTGTTCGTGTGTGTGTGTGTAGGATGGTGTGTAGAAAATCTTGTAACATTTGACTGGAATGAACGGAATATCTATCTATATATTTACTTATTTAAGTGCACGTAGCTGAATCAGGTGGACAACGCCTTTATGTAACGCAGCTAAGGGCGGTAAATCTTAAATCCCCTGGAACGCACCGCAAAAAGTGGGGGGGGGGGAGACGAAGTTTCCGAAGGCGAAAAAAGTGAATTTTTTATTGAACTTATTTTAGGGAAATGAACTACCAAAAAAAAAAAAGAGTTAAGAAGCCATTTAATTATTCGATGTTTGTTCTGTTGTGTTAGCAGGAAGCGTCAACAGTTCTTTGGCGTCAGCATCGCAGTTATCTGGTTTGTAATGGTTTCGTAAATCCGCGATCCGGTTCTCGAATGTGTTCTACGTAACTCAAGCGCGTCTAGTGATAATTTAACTATATTTAGTAGATTTTTAAAATGTTCCACTTTAGACATTATTAAGCTATTACATCTCAGATACCACATATTTATAATCTGTTATCGACCTAGACGTGTATATTGTGGTATCCAGATTTAAACATTTGCTTTACAGTTTTTTTTTTTATTTTTTTAAAGTTGGAACGTGTTTGGAAATGAAACGAAATCAAGGTTCGTTCTCAATACCCGAACAATTAACGAAACAGAAACAACAATGAGGTCAAAATCAAGTCTGTTATCGACTTGGAACAAGCGACAACCAAACGTAACTGTCTGACCGGATCCTTTAGAAATCGCCGTCTGAAGTAATATCGCCGAACCTGTAGCCTTAATCCGATGCGAGTCAAACAGAAACGGTCGTCGGCCGCTGGTAATGGCCGGAAGAAAGGTCGGTCGGTTGTCACGTGTCGTGCACGAACGCCGAATTGGGCGAAGTGCCAATTTTAACGAGTTAGCTCAAATATTCCGAGCGATCTGCGAAGTCGCAGCAATTGAGAGATTATCCCGAGAATGGCAGTTTATGACTTCACTTGTTTTCTTTGTCAACTTTTTCTCGAATATTCTTTTTTAAGAAATAAGAAGTACACTCTTAATAAATCTTATTCTCAACTTATAGAAGTTGACAGTAGCAGGTAACTAATATTCAATGGATTTTAGATAATAATTAATAATAATAATAATAATAATAATATAATAATAATATAATATAATATTTTATATCGATATTCTTGTGTTACTTCAGGTTTTAATGAGAAATAAAGATTCTGTTAAATTCAAAAATTAAGGCAAAAATTCTTTTTTATACGACATAAAAATAAGATAATAAGTAATAATAATAATAAATAATATATTTTATATCGATATTCTTGTGTTACTTCAGGTTTTAATGAGAAATAAAGATTCTGTTAATTTCAAAAAATTAAGGGCAAAAATTCTTTTTTATACGACATAAAAATAAGATAATAATAGTAATAATAATGGCTTTTGCTTCATTTGGTTGTTTTTTAAACTGATTGGGTGAACAAACGAAAAATAATTTTTATTTATTTATACTTTTATTTTTTTTTTTTTTTCGTTTTACAGTTAGATACATAAATACCTCCATCTGTGGTAAAATTCATCTATGTAATTTGTCGTTGTCTTTTTAAAAATTGTTATCTGTATATATAGGGAAGACACGGGGCTAGTTGTTACAGCACCAGTAATTTTTTAATTAACTGTAGAGACGAGGCTATAATTTATATGACTTCATATACTTTGACATTTGGATCAAAGTTTGAAGCATATGACATCCATTATAGCCTCGTCTGTACATAATCATATGACGTCGATTATAGTCTCATCTGTACGTAATCATATGACGTCGATTATAGCCTCGTCTGTACGTAATCATATGACGGCGATTATAGTCTCGTCTATACGTAATCATGAGACGATTATAGTCTCGTCTGTACGTAATCATATGACGTCGATTATAGTCTCGTCTATACGTAATCATGAGACGATTATAGTCTCGTCTGTACGTAATCATATGACGTCGATTATAGTCTCGTCTATACGTAATCATGAGACGATTATAGTCTCATCTGTACGTAATCATATGACGTCGATTATAGCCTCGTCTGTACGTAATCATATGACGTCGATTATAGTCTCATCTGTACATAATCATATGATGTCGATTATAGTCTCATCTGTACATAATCATATGACGGCGATTATAGTCTCGTCTATACGTAATCATGAGACGATTATAGTCTCGTCTGTACGTAATCATATGACGTCGATTATAGTCTCGTCTATACGTAATCATGAGACGATTATAGTCTCATCTGTACGTAATCATATGACGTCGATTATAGTCTCGTCTATACGTAATCATGAGACGATTATAGTCTCGTCTGTACGTAATCATATGACGTCGATTATAGTCTCGTCTATACGTAATCATGAGACGATTATAGTCTCGTCTGTACGTAATCATATGACGTCGATTATAGTCTCGTCTATACGTAATCATGAGACGATTATAGTCTCATCTGTACGTAATCATATGACGTCGATTATAGTCTCGTCTATACGTAATCATGAGACGATTATAGTCTCATCTGTACGTAATCATATGACGTTGATTATAACCTCATCTCTACAGTTAATCAGAAATGACTAACCCTATAACAACTAACCCTACTTACGGATAAATTAACCAAAAAAACAACAAACAATCAAATAAATGGCAAAATGTTTTCTCTACTTCCTCCACCAAAAATTAAGTAAAGAAATAAGTAATTTGTGATACATTACTAAGCAGATATAAAATAAGAAATGAGAAAAAAAAGATTTAAAAATATACGAACAAATCAAAAAAGTTTTTCAGTTAAAGGCCGATAATGCAAAAAAAAAAAGACTTCATAAAATTTTGTTCATTTCCTAGTCAGTAACCCGACGGGGATCCGCTTCGGCCAAACCCTCATTTATCATAAAAAGCCTCTGCTCACCCCCAAGCGGCATCGTGACGTAAAGTCTAAAGTGACGGATTGGGTACACGCATGGATAGCATAAATGAAAGCAACTTCTCGAACTGGAAGATTTTTTTGTTAGTTTCTCAGGTCGAAAAAAATTCAAATACTGGGAACATTCAACTAAAATCCGCCACAGAATGTGTTACTGCAATCGTTTTCAAGTCTTCAAAAAACATCGGGGATATAATAACTAAGACATTATAAGATATTATAATAGTGACATCTGAATTTTAAGAAGCCATTTTTTCTTCTTCTCTCGTTTACCGATATTTACAAGGGAGACAATCATGGTAAATATAAGAAGCTAGTACAAATAAATCTTATGCAAATGACCTACGACGCCCATCAATCGACGAAGCAGCGACCTTAACTTTCGGCACAGTTCTACAGAAGTTGAAATCGGTTTTTCTGTAATTAATTGTGGGATTCCTTTTCTCTCTTTAATGTAAACCCCCTTGTCTTGGCTTTCTAGATCATCTTAAAGAAGCGAGCCAGAAGACCTTGGTAACCGAGCAAAAACCGGGGGTCCCATAAGCGATGGTCGGGGTGCGAGCCAGTGAAGGGTTGGTTCACCGCAGGTACCCGAAGAATTTTCACCAGAGCACCTCTGTCTGGATGTGGGAGAAAACTCACGCAGACAGACTGGTAGAGAAGAACGAGAAGGAACTAAGCCGCTGGCGGGAGCGGCGGTTGTTGCCGAACCCCTACGGAACCCGAAATCGAACCCGGCCGGACCCCTTATCCGTAGCCAATCGCGAGAATACAATCTACTAGGAACACGCTGTAAAAAAAGCAAATTAATCCAGGGAATATATTTAACATTTAAAATAAAGACAAAAAAAGAAAAGAAACGAAACGACAGCAAACAAAGGCATAAAGAAAAGTTTCGATCGGTAAATCTTCAGGGTGAAACAAAGAGGAACTGCATTCGTAGGAGATCAGCCTGCTAAACATGCACTGGAAACGTGTTTAGTTCACCCTGCTGTGTGTTCACATAAAGCAGTTAAGATGAATTTATTTCCATTTAAAACGCAACATGAAGCGAAATGAATCTGCTTTCACAATACGTATTTGGTTTTTATCCTTTTCTGAAGTCTTATCTATCTTAAAAAATAAATTTACTGTCATGTATTGTTGGTGAAAATAAATAATAATATATAATAATAATAATAATAGAATAATAATATTAATAATATAATAATAATAATAATAATAATAATAATAATAATAATAAATAATAATTAATTATTATTATTATTATTTAATTAAATATTATAATTACTCGGGGGGCTATTTGGCACAGCACCAGTAATTACTAAGAGGCTATAATCAACACAATAGAATTTGAACATCGTCGATCACGGGTTAAAAAGAATGTGACGTCACGTTTAATTAGGAATCACGTTTTGGATCACTGTCATGTTGTGTGATGAAATCAGGCTGAAGAGTCCAGAAGCCAGACGGCGCTACATGATAAGTAAACTGCACGTTCAGATCTATCATTGTTAGGTTTTTGCTCTGACGTCGACCCGACATGCTTTACTGAAGATTTCCTACGAGATCCATCGTTCTGGTCTCCTCTGTACATACTGCCACCGATGGTTTCGAGATAATCCCTATTTCAAATTATCTTTGAAAATAAACCATTGCCAATGTTCCTCGCCCAAGTCTTATCCTCGGCCGTGTAAACTCCGGCCAGACTTACTCTACGACTCATCGAGATACTTATTTTCCTTGTGCATTAACTGACCAAAACTATGGTACCAGTAAACGAGTCACGTGCTGTCTTCTTTTCCCGGAGTCGCAGCCCACGGGAAAACATCAGACCCTTATAGACAAAACGGATTACGTCTTCTTTCTCGTTGGGCGAGACAGAGATAAACGCGTTGTTTTGTATTAGCCAATCAAATTGCTCACTACATTTCAGGTATTTTTGGTGACATTTATTTCTAAGCGTGAGCATTTATTTGCATGTGGCTATAACTCTGTGAATTAACAATTCGGAAATAACGAGCAATGTGGATATTTTTTTTGTTGAAAAACGTTTAATTTGTACATTAACAGTCGGGGAAAAGCATTCGATAACAAAGGAAGGGAATTTGCTGAGTTTATTTAGTGTAGGAGCGCAGAGCAATCACACCCTCAGGTAGCGTCACCATCGTCAAGGAACATCCGAGAAGAGCAGACAACTACTTACTACTTGCAATGGCAGAATCCTTACTCTAGAAAGCCATCCACCAATCGGCTAACAGCTGAGTTCCTATCTACTGCTAAATGAAGAGAGACATTTGAAGTAAGAAAACTTGCCTAAAGTTTCGCTTCGCATACATATATATATATATATATATCGCAATCAGTAGCTTATAACTCCAAAGCCGTCAAGCGGAAGTAAGTGCTTGTACTTAGAGGATCATGAGAAGTATCGTCCCAAAGTTCACAGGTCTCGCCAATTACGGTATGTAACGTCACGATGAAGCGACCATGCTAGTTTTTAAAGTTTCTACTGTAATAAATGTGTAACTGTAACAGAAAACAGTGAAAAATTGAGTCACCGACACAAATTTATTGAAACAATGTTATTAGGATTTTGCTAAACTGGTTCAACTCGTTACAGTAAGTTCAGCTGCTTCTCTGTATCAGCAGGAAGCAGCTCTTGCAGTCTCGCATCTTGTTTGGAAACAGCTTTAGTGTCTTGTGCTTCACCTTCCACACAGTTTGCTGGGGTTGGTCAGTAGACCTGACAACTTGATGAGGTGCTGTATCCTGCATAGAAATTGCCCTGCCCAGATTTCTGAGACTTGCTGAATTTCTGCAACAACTTCCTCAGGTGTGTGTGTGTGTGTGTGTGGACATCCTAGTCGTGGTGCATTGTGCCTCATAACTTGTCTCCTAGAATCTATCGAGAAGATTACGCCAAACCGTTCGGTTGCATGGGCATCGGCGAACACCTCTGTTGTGACAGAGGGCGTGTAATCCTACTTGAAGAGAAACCACGCGGGAAAACTGCCGATATCAGACAAATCCGTAAGCGTATGTACAGAGGAAAACGTCGGAAGTAACATCACATAGCCTGAGTGGCAAGATCTGAGAACCCTGAGCATCCCCATTGCCCTCTGCGTATACACACTTCCGTTAACACGTGTGTTGGGGGGGAGGTTACGAAGCAAACCACCTGACATATCTGTCTTTATACATTGGGGAAACCAATTTCGCATAAGCAAATTATATATTAATAATGACGTCATATACGAAAACAGAATAATCGTAGGAATTAAATTTCCTAGAAAATAAACCAAACTCAGCCACTGAATGAAATGATTTTTACTGTATACTCACTTCATTTGTCCCATAACCTATAGATTGTTTAGGCACCTCGAGAGGCGTGTCTAGGGCACCTCACAACCCGGCGGTGGCCTTCCCCTCTCCAGCTCGAGAGTCAAGGTGAATGTCAGCGTTCAGAAGATAGCTGTACAGCTATTGCAGGCTTTCGGCCCTCATCAACAGCACGTTCCTCCAATTCCACCGGGGATCGAACCCGCTGCTCAAGGATTGACGAATGAACTCTCTGCCCACAGCGCCACCTTACCGTATACACATCGGCCATCGATGTGGACTCAGCAGATAAACATCCCCACGTCAGTTTATTAACTTGTTGTGTCCTAAAGCGAAACAGACAGCAGACTGAGCTGCCTGTACACGTAGATAGTTCGAGAAAGTATCGTTTGTTTGTTTTTTCCTTTAAAAGTCGTATGGGAAGGTTGGAATTTGAATGAAAACAAATTTTAAGGTGGTAAAAGAGAGTAATAAGAAATGTAAGTGAGGAAAGGTGCGCGCGCGCGCGCGTGGTGAGTACAAGAAGACAGCCTCATTTTGATGCAGAAAGTGGCCCCGTTACGTTTGACTGGACGGTCTCTTCGCCGGCCCCCGGAGGGGGAAAAGAAAGCCACTGGCTGAGCTAGCGAACGATAACCGGTGACATCGACAGTCGATGCTCGATGCACGAGAAAACAACAATCAATCGGCGAGGAAAATCCGCGATCTCGTTATGTCGCTTCTCCGCACAATGAGATCCGGACCCGTCACGTGCCGGCCTCACCGTTCCGCCGGAGCCGCTAATTGTGTTGGCGGGAAAATATTTCTGCCGGCACCGAGACATCGGTCCGCGGTGCGTTTGTCGCCGGCAAATCAGACAGAAAATTTGACAGCTGCTTTAATTAATGGAGAGAAGTGACAGATCGTGGAAATAGAATTTACGAGTGGGTGGAGGGGGGGGGGAGGAAATACGTCGCTTCGTTTGTCGTCGAGCAGAGACAGACAGACAGACGACAGATAGACGGAGATACGCGGGTGATAATTACGAACATGATACAACTTTCCATGTTGTCGGTGTAAATACATACATGATGCACTGCTACAGAATATCCAGTGGAAGTGAAAGCGAAACACCAGCTTAGAGTAAATATTTACAGTTAATAACGACATTTATCGAGATGATCAGCTCGGTCTAATGAAAGTAGCCTGAGCCCCGACGCTAATTAGTCGTCCAGCTCCTTCGGCCCCAATAAGAGGATTACGAAACAAAGGAACTGAACGCAGCCATCGCTGGCTGCCCTTGTTATATTATTTTCATACTTCCATCTGTGTGATGGTATCAGACATTTGTTATTGTGCTTGCAAGTCTTGGATATATATATATATAATTTACAGACCGGAATATTTAGTTTGTTTGCCTTTTATACGTCACCCAACAAGTGTATTGATTCACCAACGCTATTAAAGTTAAATTAAATATTTGTCCATTTATTTATGTATTTATGCGCCACCAAACTCAGATTTCGAGTCTCTCTTTCAAACGCCTTCCCGATAAGGAGTCGCGGTAATGACTTCGCCACAGCAGCGAACTCAGCTATGCCATACCGCCGGTGACTGTTTACTTCGAGCCGAGCAGATTTTCTTTTCTGCTTTAGAAAACTTTATCGGTTCGCAAGATATGTGAAAAAAAAAAAAATGGAAAATTGCTTTCTTGCCAGCACAAAAAAGCACAAGATCCCAAACGGGGGGAATTAAAGAGAATCCGAAAGGAGATTTGTCGGCCTTCGCTCTTTGTCCTAACACTGTTTAGATAATTACAAGGCTAATCCCGTCGAGCAGTCATACAAATAAATAAAAGGACATTAAGACAATAGCTTACTTACAGAATTTATTTATGGATGAACATATACAACACATTTCAACAACAACGAAAAAAAACAAAAACAATCAAGAACTGTCTACAACAATGCGGTCTTAGCTAAACCTTAGCAGTTTTTTTGTTCGTATTTCTGTATCCCCCCTCCATCTATTTATTTTTACGGTTACCAGCTGATTTACGTTATATACAGACCGATTAAATATATTTATGTACATTTAAAAAAAAAAAACAAAACTGAAACGTGCTTTTTTAGTTTTCTTTTGTTAATATAAATATTCGCGTGGTTAGATGAGGTGAAAGGTCACCCGTTTGACGGTTTTTGGTAGGCATGTCGTTCTAACGTACGGGTAATAACAACAACAATAAAAGTCTTTGCTGTGGTTTGCGACAACGTAAACTCGCCGCTAAAACGCTGCCCTACAGCGTTTCCCAAGGTGAAGATTTTTTTAAAAAAGAAATATTCTACTAAATCGTTGGGTTTTTATATACCTTTGTTAGAAAATGGCTTTTAGGATTATCTCTGTGCAAATAGTTTAGCAGAAGCAAACACCACAATGCATAAGAAATGGATTCCTAATTCTAATTATAAAATAAATAAATAAATAAATAGATATACGTGACCAGCGCACTGCAGCCTATAATATTCGAATAACTTATCTAATTTTAAATATGTTTCCCTTATCGATTTTAATTAGATTTCTTAAAGTTAAATAAGCCAAATAACAAATATTGTTCCGGATTATCGTAAACACCGGTCTGTTTTTAAGAATAATCTTTTAGAAGAAAGATTTTGTTGTTATTTTGAAATCGAGAAGCCTACGACCGCAGTACCTCGGGTGTTTTAGCCTGCCCGGGCCT
This sequence comes from Nautilus pompilius, assembly GCA_018389105.1. Classification (NCBI taxonomy): domain Eukaryota; kingdom Metazoa; phylum Mollusca; class Cephalopoda; order Nautilida; family Nautilidae; genus Nautilus; species Nautilus pompilius. Next base: position 634,643 of record JACATO010001054.1, read on the forward strand.
AGGTGACATTCGTATGCACCCGCATATGCCTATTTAAATTTCCAGACTGGGAGAACCGCAGCAAACACAGCTTACACTGGTAGGGCTTCTCGCCGCTGTGAATGCGCAGATGCTTGGTGAGGGTGGAGCTGTCTGAGAACGCTTTCTTGCACATCCGGCAGCGGTACGGCCTCTCCCCGGAGTGGGTGCGCATGTGCGTGGTGACGGAGGAACTCTGGGAAAAGCGTCGGTCGCAGATTGGGCAGCGGAAAGGCTTCTCTCCGCTGTGTGTTCGTATGTGGGCGGTAAGGTTCGCGGCCTGCGAGAAAGACTTGTTACAGGTGCTGCAACGGTAGGGCTTCTCGCCTGAGTGAGTCCGCATGTGGGTCTTCAGCGTACTCGGACGTGCGTACGTCTTTCCGCAGATCCGGCACAGGTTCACCCTGGAGGCGTCGTTCGTATTGTTCGTCTGTCTTCCGGAGATCAGCTTGGGTCGCTTGAAGTGACCCAAGCTGCAAAACCGTGACGCCTGCTTGAACGAGTCGGCTGATTTGTAAAGGAGATTTCGGCTGTCGGCCATTGCGCGGAGGTCAGACGAAAGGGAATAAGACGCGGCATAAGGGTGATTCTGACCTGCGTATGCCCCGTACTGCGGCTGCAGGTGGTTCGAGTGCGTGCCATACTGTGTGAGGGCCGGCTGGGTCTGGCTCGTCCACTGCGTGCCGTACTGGTTATTGGCGAGTCCCGGAGGCACCCCGACATTCATGCTCATCGACACATTGACGCTCATAGACGGAAACATGTTGGCTTGCGCTTGAGAGCTCGAATTCTGGCCCTGGTCCTGATAGTTGGAAGGGTATTGGGTGGCGGGAGTGCCGGCATAAGCAGACGGCAGCACTTGCGGCTGGTGGTGGTTGACAGTGTAGTTGATCGGCTGGGTGGGTTGCGTGTTCATCTGAGTCGACGACTGGCTGATGTGCTGCATGGGTGGAGACAGAGGCGCCAGCTGACCATTGAGCTGTGGACGAACCACAGCGTGCTTCAGCGACAGGAGTGCATCTGCGATGTCATGAGGAGACTTCTCTTTGAAGACAGTGAAATCCCTGCAAGTAGAGTACCGAGTTATTATGGTAACACGTTTCTGATATTCGGCGCGCCAAAAAAAGGGGGGAGGGGAGAAAATAATCAAGACTCGATATTAAGAAATATTGACTGAGATCCCGTCTGTAGGATGCTGTTCAGAAGTGTGGGAATCTAAAAAAAAGGGAAGAAACTGACAGAACAAAACGGAACATACGCAATGAAGCAAATTTTCCCCCTGTGGCGTGTTGTTTTATTCCAGTCCCGACTCCCCACCCAACAGTTGTTTGCTTAAACGACTGAGAATTTGAAATACACACTCGTCTGGAATTGTCGAGGGTTTGTGATGTTTTGGCTAAAGGGGAAATAACCTGGTGGTGTCTTTGCTGGCGCGGAGCCGGGATCACATGATCGTGGGTTTGTCGCTAACCACAATAAAAATCGCTTTCTGAGAAAATATCATCATTGTAATTATAGCAGTTTTGTTGTTTGTTTTTAACTGTGTTAACGACAGAAAAACCAGAACCAGAAATGTACTTTATCATTTAATGTTGTTGTTTTTTTTGTAATCGGGCGAGGAAGGGGAAAGTCACCATTGCATTTCAGTGTGGCTGACCACGGTGTCAGTTTATGTACTTTTGTTTTTTCACAAGAATTTCCAGGTTGGTTTATTTTTAAAATAATGTTTAGACTTCAGCTGATCCGCTGAAACTTGACTTGGACGGGCGGCTCCGCCCTACAAGACAGGGGAGACAATGACACCAGAAGCGATGGAGCAGGCGGAACGAGGGCCCACAGCAGTCGGTCAGAGATATGGGGCAGCCGAGGGAAGATCCGGGGAAACCGGCACACAGGATAAATAAAGTTCGGATTTATTCCATCTGGAAGGTTGCCGACAATCTATTTTAAGATGAATAAATAAATAAATAGATGTTTGCTTCTTTCGTTCTTTCTCTCCTTTTAAAATTCTTCCAACATACAGAGTAACAGGTAAATGATCAAACCAACCAGCAGGTCACATCCAAGCCGAGCTGGGGGTCGCTCGGTCATATACCATTTTACCAGACCGATTACATCGCATTCTTTACGTATCTGTGAGCGGTGATTTTCACACATTCAAACCCCGACACGAGAGGGGGCTGCGTGTCCGCAAATCGATACCGATTCTATTACGAGCCGAGTTTAGTATTAACTGGAGAGATTTTGTATGGTGTGTGTGGGGGGGGGGGAGAAACAGATGCTATCTTGTTACACCGTGCGCTAGGAGTTGGTATGGATGTCAGCCAGCGGAACATCTCGCGCACTTATGCGAGAAACCAGAGTTGTTTCAGGCCTCCGACCTACTACTACTACTATACTACCTTTTTCCCCCCAGATTCTTGCAGAATGTTTACTTAGACAATCTTGGATTTGTTTGGAAAGAGAGAGAAGCAGCAGCAAACAAAATATAGTCTCTCTCTCCATCTCTCTGGCGATGCAGTACGCGCATGCTTCTAACTCAACCTCTCCCCCTTTTTTTAATCATCCAAAATCTTTTTTTAAAAAAAATGGATGAAAAGATTTCAATATACAGTGTCTTCCCTTTTATTTTCCTCGAAATTTAGACGATGACAAAAGTGCGGTTGTTCACCTGTGAGAAGCTAAATTCTGGCAGGTGTCCTTCCTTCCGTCCGTGTGTTTTCTCGATGTAGAAGACCCGGCTGGAGTATCTCACTGCCGTCAGAGAAGTCGGTGTCCATGGTGAAGTTCCTCGTCTCGGGCTGCGACTGACGGAATTTAACCGTTAGCCCCACCCAAACCTCTCCCGTTAGTGACGAAAAATAATTCGGATGCTATTTCGGAAAATTTTTTTCAGAATTATTATTATTATTATAATTATTATTATTATTATTATTATTATTATTATTATTATTATTATTATTGCTGCACGCACTGAATATACAGTGTCAATCTGGTGAACGAACCAGTAAATATTGAATTTGATTTTTCATGCGATCGGAAAAGCTTTGTTTTACGGTAGAAGTGAAGAACTCTTACTCACCTCCACTTTAATTGTACATCATTTTGAAAACACAGATGATATTATTAACTTGTTAAATTGATATTTAGTAGAATTATACACTAAAGGAAAGATTGAACTACGTTCTGTAGGGGAAGAGGAATCTCAGAATATTAAAGCACCATTACTAAAGTAATTTCTTTTTTAATTATCTGTATTACCATTGTTTTGTTTTTTTTAAAGATTTCACAGATGCTCTGCGGAACAGATGGAGTCACCCACCTGTTATTTCTAAAACTCGGTTACCTTTGTTTGTCAAAAAATATCCAGGTAGTCACTGCGAAAGAAAGAAGGAATACACACTACTATCGCAAATTTGGCCCTTTGCCGTATGCATTTCTTTTAGTTTTCGTTTATTGTTTACTTCTTACTACAATAAAGTGAAAACTAGACAAACATTTTAAAAAATTGATAACAATAAGAGAGTAACTCTAACAGGTGTAAACAGAATCGAGACGAACAAGCAAACGTAATAATAAAGAAGCCTTCCCTTGCATAGATAAAGTTATTATCTTAGTTATTTTCTTTGTCTCTTATATATATATACATATATATTTATTTATTTACTCGGAATAGTGGTTCGAGTCGACAGGTAAAAGATCATGGATAAGAATTTTTTCCCCCGACCCGAGGACGATAATTATGCTCAAAAACATCTGCGAAGAATCCTCGCTCTTTCTCTAATGCCACTCCTGCGAAAACCAAGGTGCATGTACACGTGTACACACACACACACACACACACACACACACACACACACACACACCATAAGATACTAATATAATAAAAGCCAACTTTTGATGAGTTAACAGCGCACTTTTATCGTTACGTCTGTTTGTATAATGGACGCGATTAGGCAGGCACTCGCCCCTCGTATGAATTATTAACTCCCTAAGTTAAACAGACAGGCACCGCGCCCAGAACTACTACAGCCATGGTAACAGATTAAAGAAAAAGAAGTCTGTCACAGTTCCGGATGCGTTTCAAACAAAACTAGTGGAACCTGTAGCTGTTCAACAACAACTGAATAATTAACCTTACTCCTGAAGTAATTATTTAAGAATTTGTTGGGAAATGAAAAAGGGAAACTAATGACTGAAATGGGGTTAAAGTTGGAAATAATGGCATTGACAGCAGCACATTCTGAAATCTGGAAACATCTAGAGAGACAACACGTTTAAGTTCGGAATCTGAAATTCTAAGTTTTATTTCAATAATTCTAATTTTAGAAAAAATTATAAAAGAACGTACTTAGATGCAATGAAAATTAAAAGAAATACATTAGTTCCAACTGATAACATCTTTTTTTTAGATATTTTTATCTTTATCCGAAAAAGAGTTATAGAAGATTTTAAGTCTAAAGATGTACGTTTCAAAGACTTATAGTTAGTTTATGTACGTAGCCTATACATATATAATATAATAATAAGAAATAATAATAATAATAATAATAATAATAATAATAATAATAATAATAATTAATATAATAATAATTCTTTTTTTAAGTAAATGATAAAATGAATGTGTGCCGATTTGTTTAGTTGTGGCCTGAAAAATGGGTTTTCTTATTAATCGCCCCTTGTATTTCCCTCATTTATTCCTCCCAGGCACATTCCCCACCACTCACTTTGTCTCTTTCACACCCTCTGTCATAATATATACATTCCAGAACTACGAGAACGATATACATTCACCTTGATCAAGCAGTCAGTACCGGATTTAAGAAAAAAAAAATTGCACGAATTCTTACATATTGATTGTTGTTGTGTTGTTGTTGCTTTCACTATGCTCGAGTAGACCTCAATGGTATTCGCCAAACGCGAAGCAAGTAGGAAGGGAATCGGTGGGCAAGTTGGATAGTAAATCAACTAACTAGTAAAAATAAAACTCCGGAGGCCACTATGATTACTGGTTAAGAAGGTTGAGCAAAAGCATTTAGAAGGTCGCGTTTAAAGCACCAACCAATAATAATAATAATAATAATAATAATAATTAATAATAATAATATAATAATAATAATAATAATAATATAATACGAGAAGTGTCTTTCCGGGTCCTATAAAGTGTTGACGTCAACACCAACCACAACAGACACAGACCGGGATCATAACTTGGGGGGGGGTACTTTTTTGTTTTTTTTACAGCGCAACTTTGTACATTGTCTGATAAATAGTATCCAGCTGTGACAAACGTGAGCGGCATCCCTGAAATTTGTCAAACACGATGTTGCTTTAACACTCTACAAGTCGCAGTCGCATGAACGTTACTTAGAGTCACGGTTTCGGTATTTTTTTCTGTAGTTTACTGGGGAAAAACAATGACTAACTGCGTGTGTTCGGATGTCTTCTCTCACCGTTGATTAATACTAATGAAGGAGGAGGAGGAGAAAAAGAGCAGTGAAATAAGGGAAGATGCTGAGAAGGAAGGCTAAAGAGAAAAAAACAAAAAGGTGGGTGGGGGAGAGAGAGAAAAGAGATAAAAGGGCGAAAAATGGAAAGGAGAATTAGATGGGAAAAGCAAGATAAAAATACTAAAGAGAAAATGACCAAAGCTGTGGAATGTGACGACTTGAAATCTACCTTGGATACACGATTTCTGAAAAGGTCCTAATGCGAGTCACGACGACAGGTGCGAGGATCTCGTGGTCGTGGGTACAGTGTCAGCTGTAGGGACACAGGTTTGAGGATAGATTTTATTGGTACTGTTATTTATAGGGTGGTGCAAAACGTTTTGGCCGCATCTGTAGATGTTCATATAGCTGCCTAAGTTATTACGATGGTGGACAGAGGTCGCCCTTTGCTTTTAGGTCTATTTAACTGATCCGTCCCCTGTCTAGTTTTGCATAGTTTTCCTATTTTGTCTATTTATACAGTGTTGTTATTAACAATAATGATAATAAAAATAAAGCTGGTAGTAAGTAAGTGAAAAGAAAAGTCGGTAAATAAAAATTAAGATCAGTTTTAAAATCACAAATTTTACTTACATACAGAAGATCTTTAATAAGAACGTTTTAAAATACCATTTCTTCGCGGTCTCCACAGCTTCCACACGTCTGACCCATGCTCATTACCCCATCATGAAAGCGTTACACTTTATCCTAAGCCGTAACGACGCCAAAAGATTCCCTTAGTTAGTACTGCATCTAGAATGACACATCTCTGCGTAAGTTCTGCGTTCCAGGTGGGGGAGGACTTACAGCCATTTTACAGCACCTGTCGCTCCGATAACAGGAATAGCCTCTACTTTTACTTTCCGCATTCTTTTTTTCTCCACGGTCATCTCATTCGCTGCTTTGCCTATCGCTAACCTTGCGCTCGTTACCTCATTTTGTTTCTTATAGTCACATCTGGCATATCCACTGTACCTTTTGGTATCTCGATGCCAACAAAAGACGTTTACTTTCTTATTCTTTTTTAGGTTCATTTTCATGCAGGTGCGCTCCGTTCTCATAAAGCGTAGTCGCTCCCGTGGCGGAGCGGGCATCATCATCATCGTTGTTATTAGTGTATAATATGCGTCGTTCCGGTCTTGCATGACGTTTACCATATTTTCTTTGAAAACTACCACGGGGTTCGGCGGAAGTGCCAACTGCCGTTATCCTCTCTCGGGGGCGCGAGTCAGATGAATCGCACATAGAAGAGAGAGAAACCAAAGGCCTGATGAACAAGTCTGTCTGTCTGCTTTTTGGGTAAAGAAAATAGAAGTAGGCAGAGTCCAGTTTTAGTCAGAAAAATGCGCAGACCGAAGTCCTTCCTTTTAAGGAGAGGCTGGAGGAGCTCTGAGATAAGGCAAGTCTCCTGATCGTCTCGGAACGACGGGCATCTATCAGCTCTAGCGGGTACCCGAAGCAGAACGACTCTAACGCGAGACTTTGGTAAAGGAAAATTTACAGTATAGGTGGAAATAAGGGCTTCAGCAAAGAAAAACGAAAAAGAAAACAATAATTAATAACTTCAGAAAAATTCATTGCGAGAAAATGGTAAGTAATTATATTTAAAAAAAAAAAGAAATTCTTTTTAAGGTTTGCGCTGTTCCCGTTCTAAATGTCTATTCTACACGGAGAAAAAAGCCAGGCAATCTCAGATATACTCCGTCCCGTCTCAGATGTTTGCGTACTTTCAGCAAATTGATTTAATGTCAGAAATGTCTAGAATAAAAGAATCGTGAAGGAAATATAGTTTAAATATTAATAATAATAATAATAATAATAATAAATAAGGTTCTATATAATTTGTGGACGTTTGGAGTGTTTCAAACACAACTGGCTCACCTGGTTCTCGTAAGGCAGGTGAGACAAGCGAACCTTCATCGATTTCCTAGGAGTTATAAGCGAGATGTTCTGAATTATTTTCTTTGAGACCATGTAGGGATGTATGTCATGGACCCAAAGCCAGCGAGGTACACAATTTTTTTGTTGTTTTTTTTTTTTAGAGAGGAGAATGAAGAGAGAGAGAGAGAGAGAGAGAGAGAGAGAGAGAGAGAGAGAGAGAGAGAGAGAGGAGAGAGAGAGAGAGAGAGAGGAAGAAGAGAGAGAGAGAGAGAGAGAGAGAGAGATGAAGCGAGCGAGAGAGAGAGAGAGGAAGGAGAGCGCGAGAGCGCGAGAGAGAGCGGATGAAGACAGAGGCGAGAGAGAGAGAGCATCTCTCTCTAGAGAGAGAGATGCTTCCGCCTCTTTGCTCGCTCTCTCTCCTCTTGCTCTCTCTCTCCTACGAGAGGATGCTGGAGCGCGCAGCGATGTGACGCTTTCCTCGCGCGATGAAGAGCTAGCTCGACTGCGCTTTCCTAGCGCGCGCTAGATCGCGCGCTGCCTCGCCTCTAGCCTCTCTACTGACTCCCCTACTTCGCCCTTATATCTCTCTATGCTTCATTTCATCTCTACGTATAAGCGATCCTCTGCAATAACAAGCTTCTCCCCAGACCACTAACCATTCGTCAAGTCACCGAACAGACCGACGTCGGCTCGATTTCAGGTGCGCCTCTCGAAGTGACTATTAGAAGGGCACGAAGAGCGCTGGACCCAACCTACACGGCCCCGGAGAAACAGTAAATATTCCCGTACTTTTATTTGTTTATAAAATGTTTATTTGAAAATAATTTTTAAAAATAGATTCTCCCCTTATATATATATATAACTAATTTTCAGCATTGTTTAAGTTTTGAAATACAAACTATTACAAAATAAAGTAAAAGTTAATTTTCATTTGGCTGGAAACTTAAAATTCAAAGAAAATGTAAGGAATCAAAGACATAGTCGGAAATAAGGACGTATAAGTTTGTACAGGATCTAACCTAGCTTTGTTGGTGGAAAAAATATGGCTATTAGCTTTCGCAAAAAAAAAAAACAAAAAAGTGACGAACTGAACGTAATCGGGGATTAAAATTCGATCTCGAGCAGTCTTATGATCCCCTTAAAACGACGGGGGGTCTGAAGGGATGCTGGCGTGAACATTAATAGCTAATAAATGAGAAACGTGAAGCCGGCAACGAAATTTAAAATCCAGGACGCTCAGGCAACGAGGAGGAGGAACCTATGGGTGCGATCCCGATCTTCAGTCAACGTCACGGAGTCCTCAGTTATAACCAGCGAGCACCTGGTCAGTCGGATAGGTAACAATGAATACGAAAGTAGATTATTCCGTAATGAAGCGTAAAGGATGCCTATTTATTGGTATATATTTACTGTATCTATTTTTTAAAATATAGATAGATACACACGAGTGTGTGTGTGTGTGTGTGAACCATACGATTTCCGAACATATCTAAAACCAGTGGTGCCGAACGGCTGCTGACCATGCCAGCGCAGGGCGTGGCCAACCTTGCGGATCCACCAGACGAATTAGAGATTTATTTAAAATGCGATCTAAAAGCGACATCCACTCGAATCTCATCAAACAAAAGCACACAAAGAAAATATGAAAGCATTTAGTCCACGAGATTTAAAAAAAAGAAAACCCGACGTTTTTTAATTAATCTTGGAAGTTTTTTCATTTTTAATAAATTAAATTCAGAAGTCGGCACAAGATTAGTATTAAAGGTGGGAAGGTAGGTACTCCGCGCACAAATCTATTGTTAAAGTCTCTAGCAGACCGAGGTAGGGTTCGTAAGTCACGGGACTCTGACACGGAACCTCAACTTTGGTCATTCTCCGCGTCCGCTTCAATTATCAGGAAACGTGTTCACAGAAACCGACAACACCCGATTTCCGTCCCGCCTTCTAGATCGGAAAACACCTTCACACAGTTCTTTTTTAAAATAAAGCCAGATAATGACTGATGTCTGATTAACATTTTGTGAAAAAATGTTCTTTTAAAAAGAGTGGTGGGAAGGCAGACTGAAGTGGGCTATTTGGAGGGCGTGACTGTTCTCACGGTTTTTGAGTATAGGCAGAGACATTCATTCTTTAAAGTGTCTAAGACAGTGCTGACACCGGGAGCTGAGGTTTACAGTCCATCTTGGAATCATGTTCTTCGCCCAGAAGAACTCAGGCCACTGGCCATTCACGTTCTACGATTCAGCCGTCAGCGGCGAATAGCTAGCTTTTGCTTTTGTTGTGTGTGTGTTTTTTCCCCAGCAGTAGCACAGCCGAGAAATGGGAGGTATATTAACTTAGTTTTTAGATGTAATCCCTGCGAATTATAAGTTTTTTACGTAACAAAAATTATTCAAAACGAATGGAGAGCGGAGCAAGCGGTGACACGATGCTATCTCTTAATCGTTGAGTGGCTCCCATTTGCCTGCCATTTCTAATGTCTGGTCTTTAGGAACAGAATGTCGCTCACCGAAACAGTGCCTCAGACTGTTTTAGAATAATGAGCTTCAAGATCTGAATTATCAAAAGTGATTCAGAACTAATTATATGTTACACACACGCATTTAAAAAGAATTGAACAGAATCAAGAAGGTAAAAAAGAAAAAGTCAATTTGCAAAGAGGAAAATACAACAGCAAAAATCTCTGCAGGTTCTAGAATGGAAACTGCAAGAAAAACACAGACAGATGGAAATAAATGAAATATTTCAGTAACTTTAAAGCATTCTTTTGTTTTATATACTGTGAAGCTTTTGGAAATATGGCAAATAAAAATATTAAGCAGTTCGGAAACCAAATTTTTAAATGATACGTGTAATATTAACAAAAACAATAAGTTTAAAAGCAATTTAAAATACTCGGGTGTGTTAAAAGAGTTTCTTTGCTTAAATATCTACATGTACATGTTAGTTAACTTTAGTAAAAGTACACTAAATATTCTAAGCAGGTAAAAAGACAAACTGGCTGGAAGAAATGAGAGAAGAACGCAACGTACAATAAATGAAATGTTTCACATTAAACGGAGAATGTTAAAAATAATTCTAAAAATTTAAGTGTCTCCATACGATATCACGGCGAACGAGTTCACATTTTTTAAAAATTAAATTGAAGTGACTAGTTTATTTACATGTGGTTATGTAGGATGGAAAGAGAGAAACAAACAAACAAAAAGGTGGAGAGTCGGGAAGAGAGAGGTGAGTGTGGAGAAGTAAAGCTCAACTCTTACTTGTAGCTCGGCGCACAGGGAGAGAACGACAGAACATTGGGGATGGAGTCGAACTCCAGAGCCGAGAGAGGATAGGAGTTAATGTTCAGATCCAGCGGTCCCCTGGTAACATCGGAGTTCGACGGCTTTCCTGGACTAGTTCTCCAGAAGTCCGAGTAGCTCGGATTGTTCGATAGGTACGTACTTTCCATTCTTAATCTGAAAGAGAGAGAGAAAATTTAAAAGCAGAAATAAAGGATAATCGAATAAACAGGTTCTAGAACGCAGCCCGCTAATCAACGCGATCGACGCTCCTTCTAGGAGCTGAGTCGTCGCGATCGTTTGGATTAGGAAAAAAACAACCGCTGTTGTCCCTGATGATCCAAACCCCCCACAGATTTCCCCCAAAAAAATGTACAAAATGGTTGAGGTTGGGGTTAGGTGGGTGGGGGGGGGGAGACAATACGTAGTTAAAAGAAATCTTAAAATCAGCAATCTCCTACCGGTTATTACTGAAATCCTGGAAGTTGGCAAGACGGAACATTGTGTATCGCTAGCAGACGACAAATACGCCGCTTCGCTCGCAGTAACATCGAAACATATGCTAATTAGTCGCGGCTGGCGGATATTTTGTATACTTGTACAAATTAAATTATTATTATTTGATAAGCCGCGATTTCAGAGGGAGGGAATAGCGAGAGACCTTGAAGGGCTTATTTGAATCGAGAATTTCGCGCTGAATAGAGCTGATTAGGAGGAGAGAAAATAAGATTGCATGTGGAGGGGGGGTTCTAAAAAAAAATATATATATATATTAAAGGTGTCGTGTGGCTTACCTATGCGGTGGGCTTTCTGCAGGAGTGAAGCAACATGGCCAGTCAGCGCTTGGCGACGACCATGGAAGTGTTTAAATACTCATCTCCCCACCCTGATTACCACTAGCTGGCAGGGATTGGAGAATGAATGGTAGTAACCTGGCGGTCATTTCTCCAAGACACTGCCTTCGCTCCGTCCACCAGGGCGGGGACACCGGAGCTAATTTGCAATGCGGGAGGCCTCTGATTGGACGATAATCTCGGGCGACGAGACCCGATTGGACCTCGGCAAATCTGCATAAAATTCAAAACCGACTCTGAAAAAAAAAAACAGAAAAAAAAAGTTTTTGTTCTGTTTTGGGCCATATAATTTTTTATGCTTTTATTTATTTATTGAAAATTTTTTTGTTTGTTCTTTTCTCCCTTTACCCCCGCCCGCCCCGCCCCGCCCCGCCCCTCGCCCCCGCGTGGCTGTCCATTT